>WEDG01001782.1:567500-586040 GCA_017591395.1 Schistocephalus solidus
AGTAACAGGTTATATATTCTCACTTTTTTTGGAAAGAAAATATGGTTTCAGTTGAGGGCTATTTAATGTCAAAAACGATAGTGATATTTGAAGGCATAAGTCTGCTTGTAACGGTAAGAGCATGTGAGCATTCTGCTAGGATAAAAACTGAGTACGTTAGTTTGGCTGTTCCAGTACAAAGGAAGCGCATAAATAATTCATCTTTTAAAGCAGATAGGATAAAGGGTAAACCAAAAATATGATAGAATACACAAAATAGGCACGACCAACAGAAACTTCTGATTCATACCAGTTATGGCCACAATAAACGGGGAAACATCTTACGCTGAAGTTGTCAGACAAAAAAATGTACGCCATAATGACGGAAAATATTCAAAGGAGTTCGGCGGATAAGAATTGGGCAAACCACGGGGATCGGAACCCCCCCTCACCACCACCTATTCCAGAGGCCTTCTACAAATGTCGAGGAGAATAAAGGTTATTGTCAAGGTTACTATCAACATTAAGGTTAGGGTGAACTTAAGGATTAGGTTAAAGGTTCGGACTAAGGATTCGTGTTAGTGTTAGGATTAAGTCTATAAGCCGATAACGGTCACAATCCTGGAATGTTAAGCGAAACTGCCTGTATTACGGGGTATGGGAGTTTTTATCCTGGTGCCTTATTAAACATTGGTCCTCATCGAAAAAGAGAGCGGGCCAATTTACTTGTTTGGGACATCTAAAGTCCTGACAGAAAGAATTTAATGCCTTTGCTGTCCTAAGAATGCGTCATAAAACGGGTGTGGTTCCAAATGCGCTCTTTAGGTGATAAGTATGTCGTCAAAACAAAACCAGAATTAACTATCACTCCACTTTTCTTATAAATTTTGTGCGATTTAGAGGCAATCTTCGATTCAGTGTGCCGTAGCAGCCTGTTTAGCTGGTCCTACGGAAAGGGACACCTAGTAAATTTCCGCATGCATATAACCGCTTCTAAAGGTAGGAGCAGTTCGTGATAGCTGACTCTTGGCATTCACTACTATCGGTGCTGTTCCCAGTATTGCCAAATTTAGATCCTATGAGTATTCCTGGTTTTTAAGTCTACTAATTGCAGCGGTTGCAGTGATGATGACGGGGAACGAACAAACCATGCGAATAGTATGAGCCGATTGATTCCCATGAAAGTGTCGGAAAAGTTCCTCAAAAACGGATCACTCTGATTGGTTGTTCAAGTACCTGCCACCAGCGCGATTCCAGGCGGTCTAGATAAGCTTTCTTTGCTTGCCATAGGCGAGCCTTCTTATCCTCTGGTGTTTCCACCGTGTCTGAATTCTGAGCGGTGTGGTCGTCTTGCTCATCACCGTCTTCTGAGGAAACTAGGAGTTGAACACCCTCAATGGTTATGCACCAGGGCTGACTGCGCAATTGTGTGATCGGTATCTGCAGCAGAACACGACTGATTGTGCCTTAAAACGAAAAAGCACAAGTAAATCAGCGCTGGGTAAGGAAAGAGTAGTTCAGGATTTAAACACTAGTCGAATACTAAAAAAATGGACGTACCAGATCGAAGTTTGATCGGCAGCCCAAGTAGATGTGTGAGAGCTTCTGGTCTGAGGACGAGATCGTTAAGAGCAACATGTCCTTGGTAGAGGCTGTACGACAATTTATCATTGTCTATATTCTCCACATATTGACCAAGAGAGCGACGTAAAACGGCACTGACGAGGCCAATTAACATCACCGTCGGGGCTGTGGTGAGTTGAAAAACAAAACATCGAAGTAGGCAGACATGAGACGAAGGGGCAAATTAAATGGTTCGAAAGTGAACAAGGATAGGTTTTTCATAGAGAATGTTCGTACATTTACTTCGTACGGCCAGATTGCTAGTTTAACGTCGACGAAATCAAATGTCTGAGCACTGTTGGATTTAAGGCGCAGTGACAATGATAAGTGAACTTTCAGCTAGCCAGCGTACGCAGGCTCTGTAAATTCTAGCTCTAGTGACCCCTCTGAAAAACTGAGTCCTGTTCATTATTGATCGTGACGCCGATGGCTAAAACTGACAGTTATACAGATTTTGCGCAGAGGTTCCGAAATATGACTCCTTAACACTTAATAAATTTGTAGGCAGATAGACAAATTTAAAACTTCCGGTTTTTAAACCAATAGTGCAATCAATTATCCGAGTCGATTGCCTTATTTTAAAAAACGATTGAGTCCTCCGAACTTCACGTATGACGATCCTGAGTCAAGTGAGTGCAGACCAATGCACATGGCAATTGATCGACAAAAACTGTGTTGTAAAGCTGAAAGTACTGAAGTAAAAGGTGCAGCCCAAGGCGACAGGTAGACGGTCGTGAGCGACGATGGTCCCTTTGTGCCTTAAAGAGCGAACGCAGGACCGTTGACGTGCCAGCAATACTTTATAGTGGAACGATTTGTGCATCACTTACCGCACGCTCTCTCACCTGCCAAGACAATTTCGAGACGACCAGATTTGGACTCGGGCGTAGTAGCCAACTAAGTAAAACAGCCCATCCACGCGTGTCACACATGCCATGGCAGAAAAGGTAAAATTTTTCTTAAACTAGAGCGGAAAAAGTCGCCCGAATAGGACGGGGTAGAAGAAAAAATAGGTTTGGAGCACAAAACAGCGGCGAAAACATGTAAGTTAGCTCCAAGAAAGCGAATCCCACTGTTTGGACATCTTTATCCGGCGTAACATCTAGTCCGCAATTAAAGTTTTTTTTACAAAAAAGCATACCTATCACCATTGCTTACAAAGGTCGTTGCTTAAAATTGGATACTCGGTTTTAAGTAATAAAATTATGGTCCAAAATCACATTCCATATTTTTTGCCATTTATCTTCCATTAGTGTAATGTTATAAGAATCGTTTATAGTCTACCCTATTGGCCGAAACTTTATACGCACTTTGGTTAGGTATACAAATAAATATTTTATGTCACAGAATAAATCGCAAAATATTCTAGCTATAATTCATTTTTCTTTTTGGTTCTTTTAATAATTCAAGTAAGCGAATCGAAATGTGAACCACAAATTTCTTTCTAAACCGAGTAAACGTAAAATCTATGTTGGCCACCATATGCTGTGTTTTGTTGCTTCGAACATTTATTTAATTATCTAATTTTACAGTGAACCCAGAGGCAAAAACTTCGTTGCCTGAAAAGTAGGTAGTTGGACTAGTTATTTGTTAACAAAATAATTTTTCATATCATAGAAATTTCCTTACCTCCTTTTGGCAGGTTCAAACAGATGTCTTATTTATTTAACAAATTACTTCAGTTGACTTTCAAAATGTCGAGGATTATGACTTTTCCTAAAATTAAACAGATAGATGAACATTTTGCATATGGGTACGCTGTGCATCAAAGTTGAGGTTTTAAGCTGGAAAATCAGTCGAATGTTCTTTGGTTGACCCTAATCGTTGTCTATCAACATACCTCGATCAAGTCTGTGGGTTCTGCGGCCAGGGTCTCCACAGGCAAATACCACAAATGACAGTTGCCTGCATAACCAAGGCGAGATACCAAACTGAACAGTCCCAAATTCTGACGAACGCTACCGTATGTAGAGAACGCCTCGGAACTTGTAAGATGCCTTCTCAAAGCAGAGTTGGAGTTGCCCACCGACCAGAGACAATTATCAGGCGCCAAAAAATAAGGCCGAAGGACCCGTTGCCATGGCAGGACAAAGCAACTACGTCGCAGAAACTGCGAGAAAACTCCGTATTTTAATGGTCAGGGAGAGGAGGATGGGGGTGACCAGCAGTCCCAGTGACAGCGAGCCGAATTTCCGAATGATCCGCACGCCAGTAATCGACAAAGGTGATGAAATCACGGCAATTACCGACTCGAGTATGGACCGAAAAGCAATCATTGCATCAACTATGACACCCAGCGATGAACATGAGGACTGTCAAATATATCGGACGTGTGGTTGCCTAGCAAGTGTGCGACTTGTGTCTTCTATTAGCCTTTCTGCAACTGGCTCTGATGGGTTCGAGAGTGAATCCGAAACGGCAGGCCAATAAATACCATGTTCCAGAGAGTGCACCTTCATATTTTTTTTGAAATGCCACTGACTACAGAACAGGTCGATTTAAAAGAGACTCAAACTGTTACCAAGTTTGACTGAACAGATTCAAAATGACTCAATGGGATCAAAAAGGAGATGAAGAAATACACAAAAATAAGATTTATCGCATAAAAGATTATTCGTTAGACAATTTTTGATGCTCCCCTGTTTTCTGTGATCAGTAAAGAGGACTGCCAAGATGCCAGAATGAAAATCACAAAAGGCGAGCAGACTTGACTGAGGTGTCACCTGTTAACAGAAATACCCGATCTGCATCAACCGCATTTACTTTAACGCACTTAATTTGAATTTTTGAGTATAGCTTTGACCGAAAGATGAACGAAGGACAACACTATCAAGGGATATTCAGAGAAAAATGAGGTAATGCTCTTGCACATCATTTAACTCGGGGACAGTCCTAATTATGAAGCGACGCTGAAATATGTGCAGTATTTCAAAAAGCCACTGTTACTAAAGCTGCCACAGCATTTGGTAGTGGAAAAGTAATATTGATAATAACAAGGTTTATTTGGTCCCGCCGGGTGGAACACTAGTTTCTTTAAGCATAACGCTGGAAGTAAACAAAATTGACGATTTCCTCTCGAATCCTCATTGATTGGTCTATTTACGAGCCCATTTGGGAGTATGATTTCTCTAGTAAGTAGGCCACTTAGTTTTTATTTATTAAGAAATTCGCAAGTCAAATTTGACTGAACCCAAAGAAGACGAAACATATGAGAACGAAAAATTTCTACTAGATGAGCATAAAGTATGCAACTCTGAGAATATTGTACTAGCCCGTCTTGCCTTGCACTTATGGCTCAGATTTGTAGGCTTGTGTGCGAAGGGATTAATGGATAGATTTTTGTTGGCTGAATGGCATAACCTCATATCCACGGTTATTTTACGGCAACTTTTGTGTTGGAATGACTCTTGTCAGTATTACCTATACGCGCAATTGTGATCAGCAGGTGCGATTCAACCAGCAGTCCCTTCGTGGGATTTTGGCAGGCTCTGATAGTGAGTTAATCAGAGCGCTGGTCGCACACAAGCCCAAAAATGTAAGTTACTTGCAGGAATAGACAGAGGCTAGTACAGTGTTGTCAGTGCTAGATAACGAGTTTCTGTGGTCTTCATAAAAACCTTTATGTATAGTGAATAACCTTATTTAAACCGGGAGGATGTCCCTAACAGAACTGTATATTATAAAGATACATCCACATCATCAAGAAAATATATTCAAAATGTTTTGACTAAGTTCAGTTACTTAAAAATATATCCAAATCTAGCCAGTGGGCATAGTGGGAGCTTTATTAAATCAAGTCTTATGAGGTTTTTCTCTATAAAGTTAAGGCGACCAGAAGACTAACTATAATTTAAACCTACACGAGTTATAGAAACAAGGAACACGTTTGAATACAGCATATTTGTCCAAGAGCATTTAAACGATGTTAAAATGATGTCTTACGGTAAACATTCAATTACTGGATCTTTTCATACATTCATTAAGAAAGTACCTCATAGGTTTAACTTCACTTATTTTTGCTGTGGAATTTTACATCCATTTACGATATGAGACTTGCAGGAATTCTCATGGGTCGAATTAAAGTTGGTTATATGGGTTAACTTGAACGTGGATCTATGTTGTTTTTGTTTGTCCACGCTGGGTTTGTCCATGCGTTTAATTTAACATTTTTATAACTGAAAATTAAAGACATGTCTTACCACAAGCTATGTGCTAATATATGGCATATGCTCTGCCAGCTGGGCTTTGTTAGGAAGGCAGTCCTCATTTGAAGTATCAACGATCGTGATTCTGCTTCGCCGAATCTTGACACCAGCCTTCCTTTGCCGAGCAACCAAATTATGCTTAGTATGGCCATTGTACCCTAATAACCGTCTTATGCCAATGAGCAAAGGTAGTGAATAAGTCGTTTGTGTGAGCTTCCTCCTTGGCAGTCTCTAACATCTGTCTCAAACTCTCTCATCCTCAAACCGTCAAGCGGATAGGCTGACATGCAATGACGCAGGTGACCAGAATATCTCTGGTGGTGCGTCCCTTTAGCACATATTGCAACCCACAGTCAAATTCGGACGTTGCATAGGATAACCAAACAACCCTTGTTAGGGATGGCACTGGTTATCTCCTCCAAAGGAAATTTCTAGCATAGTTATTTGAAAAAGGATTAAAAAACCTACTGGAAAAGTAACCATAATGTGTGGAGGTGAAAATTTCGATCTTATTTACAACGGAAAACAACCCCATATCTTTCGCTGGACTTCCCAACTGGCTGCCATAATACCCTTTGGGACAATGCGATTTCCAATGTTTCTCATAGGACGTTTCTGATTTTTCACTAGCAGATCCGTTCCTACTTGCACATGGCATCAATTTATGAGACCCGCTTCTCTGAGCTGGGCGAACTGGATGGCGTAACCGCTGGATATGCTTCCTTCGAGAGTGGGTGTACATAGATCAGAGCGAAGAGAGACCGGAGTAGTCTGCGTCATTAGCAATGACACCATGCAATGACGCTCCGTCTGCTACAATACGTCAATCATCTTCTCATGACTATTGGCAAGGCCTCCTATGAGTACAATTTCGCTATCATTTTTTCCGTTAGTGCTCCCTACATAATCAGCAGCTACGTTGTAAATAATAATTTCAGCAAATGCATCCACACCCTAGAGGACACTTTGCCAAAACTGGGCAAGCTACTTGTCTTTGTGAATTCAATTGCTGTGTTTAACAAATCATGCTGTCTGGTTGGAGCGCTGGGACTCAAGGAATTGGCAGCTGAAACGTGTTTTCAGTGAACTTATAGAGAGCACCACATCATTAACGCTTTCTTCCGTCGTCCGATACGGAAGAAGGCGGTGTGAACGCAATATAATTCACAGCGCTGGCTACTGTGGAACTATTTTGCCGTATGGAGGTGAAAGTAACGTGATGTGCTGCTGCAATAGACTGCTTGCAATTCTAATGATGGAACGGAACATCGCCTTGTCTTTTGCACTTACGAGGCATCAATGCTAAATGCAAGAAATTTGACTCATAGCGTGAGCTGCGGAATACAAACCAATTTCGATGCAAGAAGGCCGATTTATGAAAACTTAGTGAAATCTTAATTTTCGAACGTATATCTTCGTTATTTGTTGACGGTTTTGGCTTAATTGCTAATAAAAATGTTGTATTTCTAACCCTTAATCAACTGTGCATATCTGTGGTGTTTGTCTTTAACAATAGATGGAACTATGCAGTCTCATAATGTTCACCCGACATAGCCTCATTTCTCGTTCTCAACTTTGGATTGATTTCTTCGTTTCTTGCTATATTTGTAGGCTTAAGTTTTGATAAAAGTTTGTATTTCTAACCTTAAAACAACTACATATACCTGTGGTTGTTGTAATTTACATAAGGTGGAAATTTTTAGTCTCATACTGGTTCACCCGAGGTAGCCACACTTGTCATTCTTATAAGTCCACGTACAAAAGTAGAATTATAAAGGGCAAATATAGATTTTAAGTTAAACTTTAAAAGCTATAAATTTCCAACAATACGTTGTTTTCAGTTATCATTTTTACTGTTGGCATACCAATCAGTTGGAAACCTATACCAGAATAATTTGTTTACCCTGCGTATCCTGCGTAGATTGCACTTTTATTTTCGATGAAAGTTTAACTAACAACCTCAACTCGTCGTAAACTACCTGCCTTGGGACCCAAGCTTTGCTTGATTACACCTAGTAGTCTCAACATTGACTCAAATATGCAACCCACATTTAAAGCAAACAGCTAGATCTGTCCGCTTTACGGAACTGCAATGACTTCATGATGAATTTTGGATCTGTTTTATCTATACTCGGTAACCTGTTCGATGGTAACACATCTGATGTTCCCACTCTGGATTGCAGACGTCAGAAATCGCTTGTTCACTCGATTTCCAGCGAGGCTTTTGACAGTCAGAAACGTAGTCATAATTTTCTCCTAAATATGCTCCCATACGCAGATGCCCAGTTGACATTGCTACGGGCTTTTTGTACTCGGGTGGTTACAACTACAAAATAGTAGAAGCAAAAAGCCTTTCTTTGCGTAAAAGGAATCCTACTTTCTTAGTTTAATTGTTTTCAGCGATTGAGTTGGACTCTAAAGTTTTGGTCAACGAGGTCACACTTTTCGTTATTTTAAAATGACAAAATGTTTCCTTTGTCAAGACCTAACATCAATGGAGTGAATAAATGGGTCTTTCCTGGCAAATTTATCATCATATTCTCAACCTTATATTCACAAGTCTGGTCGTACTTCCCCTAAGCTCAACGCACCGGTTACTTCATCTCCTTAGATGTTCAGTTCAGTCAGCCCCTCCACTCTACCTTCTACTTCGTTTATCCATGGCCGATTAGTGAAATTTCCGGTGCTTTTAGCCCACCTGTGATATCTGCAGCCCCGTCTAAAGCATTTATACCGTCTAACCCGTCTAGAGCACTTAGGCCGACATCTTCCCCTCTTAAACGTTGTTCTCCAGGCCTCTCCGAAAGATTTCCCGAGCCACTCCGCATAAATAGTGTACTTCAAATAAAAAATCCATTATCATCGCAATTTAGTGACAACTTATTTAACCCTCCACAAACTAGCTCTTTCCTTGACCCCACAGGTCATCTTATACCCCAAATTATTTCACCTAATACAGGTTGCCCGAAGGACGTAAACCCAACCCAAGCCCAAAAGCTAGGTAGCACGGTTCTAACTAATCGCATGCTGCCTTCTCCAAAACTGAACAAGCCTCTCCAACAGGCAAATAACCCTGACCATGTTAACCAATACGCAAGACCCGACTTCTCAGCAGTTCATTCTTATAGCTGCTTACCCTCTCCCACCAGCCTTGATAGTCCATCCAACTTCCCCCCATTCCATTTTAATTACCATCAGGCATATCTCGGTCTTAACCCGTATGGTTGTTCAATACCGGAAAGTTATATTCCTACACCTTTTAGATCTCCCTCTCAAAATTTTGTTACTGAGGTTCCTCATACCAATAGTTCTGGTGCAGTTGGCAGTTACCCTAGAAACCGAAATAAATTCCACCTTTATTACCACCCTCTTATTTATTTATAAATATCGTTTACCCTTGTTTGGATACTCGAACTACACTAGATGTCAAAATACTTAATGTTAGGTCTCTTGTAAATAAGATGGCTCAACTTAGAGCCATTGCTTTCGAGTTGATGCCCGAGTTTTATGTGTAACTTAATCTTGGACCCATCCCTTAATTTCTGATTCTTTGCTTGTCCTAGAGCAGTATGATATCTACCGTCAAGACCGCATTAGTTAGCGTGGTAATGGTTGTCTTCTAGATATAAAAGCTTCATATAAGCACTTCCCGATCAATCTAGTTGTCACGTCATTCACTGGTTATTACTACCTTGCATCTTTTATCCTGTTGCTACGACAAAAGGTGATTCTAGGATGCATTTACAACCCGCCTAAGTCATCATCCGATGACAATGTAAAACTTCGTGAATTTTTGTAATTGGTTTCGGTGTCCAATTTTAACACTAAAATAATTATTGGAGATTTTAATTTTCCTGAAATTGACAGGAGTTCAAACTTTTTTCTACCCAGCTTGCAGCCTTTCCTCGATAACATTAATTTTTCGAATTGGTCTCAGCTGGTCTGTTCTTCAACGAGAGGCAAGCATGTTTAAGACCTGATTTTCACAAATGACATCGCTCTCCTCTTCATTGATTTTAAGCAGGTCCTCTTCCAATGTGACCATGCATTAGTTCACTGGTGACTTCTGATTTTTTCATCAAAAAAGGCTAGCGCCGTTCGTAACTATCAGGCTTTTGCCCTTGTAGATATCAGCTTAATTAATAACCGTTTTGACGCATTGAGCTGGCAGCATCTCTTCTCTATGAATAACGCAGTAAGTCTTTGTGAATTCATGTCGGTCATTTCAAATAACATCCTGGAATATTTGCCAACCAAATTTGGCAAGTCCTACACTTCGGAATCTTTTTTTAGAATTTTTTTAGAATTTATATTTTGTAAGCACCGGAAGGCACTGTCTAAGCACTGTCTAAGGCACTGTCACCCATTACCCAATTTTTTTTCAAAGTCTAAAGAAATTAAGGAGGCAGTTAAAAGATCAATTTACGTATTCGCTATCCATGCTTCTAAAGATCGCAGAGATTTGTGAATATTCCTCAAAGATTCGTCTCGCATGTGACAGACGGAGGGAACCTTGCGCACTTAGTGAGCCATACGCTGTAATATCTGTTTTTCAACTGTTCCGTCGTCGATCCTCCTCTAAACAAAGGTATTAAATTCCTCCATTACCAAATTGTTTTTTTCTCCTATTTTTTTTAATTGGCGGCTCGCCGAACTCCGAACCGGATTTAACCACTTCTTTTCTAGTTCACCGTATATTAATTATTTATTTATTGCCAGTTTTTTAGGCAAGGTCAAAAGGGATATACAGTAGGGGTCAAGCTGACAGTGAAAAAGCTCCTGATCGTTTTTTATAGTGTTTTTATGAGAAAAAACTGCAGCTTTTTGAATGGATTAAAGTCCAGGACTGGGCAGTATGATCAAAGGTGCACGGTGTAGTTCTTCTCCGTTCATTGTTGTGGATCGGGTGTTCTGTACTAGCAGCAGGTATGCCGTCGAACGGCTGCTCACTGTCGACTGAGGAATAACCTGATTATGGACTGCAGGGCCAGCAATATTGCCTTCAGCATGAATTCCGGCACCGGATTCAGAGACCGTGGACGCCATCAGAACGGAAGAGAGCTTCCAGATAATCAGCACTCAAAATTTGTGGAAGGTGTCTTGAATGTAGAAAACTAGTGCGAGCTCTCGTAAACAAAGGATAATTTTGCCGAATTTGAATACTTCTGGGTAGTTTATTCCAGATCGCTATAGCATTAACCGAAAAAAAACTGACGGTATCTAACGGTGCCTGCCAAAGGAAGAAATAAAAATACATATCGATGACTGGTGCGCCGAGTGTGGTCGAGCTGTCTCAGGGATGTAAGGGGTTAAAGGTAGGATGGTTTAAAAGTTTAAACAGTAAAAATAGTCCCTTCTGTAATCTGCGAAGCCACAAAGGGTCGAGGCTTGTAAGCGCACAGCGTTTTTGGTTGGTCAGGTTTCTGTGCTCTGAAGTGAAAATTCTTTTAGTTAAGAAGTGCTGGACTGATTCTTTCTTCCTCCGTTCACTCACATGCAGAAGGCATAATAGAAATGAGCAGTATTCCAGACTAGGTCTGACATACATTTTATAAAACCTGGTCGTAATATTGACAGTTTTAAAATTTCTGAGAATAAACCCAGTGGTTTGGCGTGGTTTCGAGACAATCAGGGCGCAGGGCTCTGACAGATTAAGACTACTGGAGTATGATATGCCCAGATCCTTTATAACCCCGGGCACATTTAGGTCAGGAAGGTCTATGCTTAGATGAGGCTGATGTTTGTCACTTTTGGTTGACTTTTATTTTAAAAATGGCAAATCGTTCTGAATTGTATATGCCAACTATATTGTTCATTTCTGCTATCAGTATGGCTGCTCACATAGTGCAGCAATTATCCACTTTGTATTTATTTATACCGTGATATTACGTTTGAAATGACGGGGCTCTCTAGGCCTTAAATATACAATATATTTATTTATTTAAATGAAGATAAAAATTTCGTTCTCGAAGAATTGTGTAGTGCTTTCTTTGCAAATCATCTTACGATGTAATTTGCACCGGTTCCGAAGTTTCAGCCATTCTCATTAAATGTTATCTGTACCATTGATTTCTCCTTAAAATTAATTCATCAACAAGTAATTCACATAAAAACTTGCACTTTTCGGGGACTGACGGTATTCCAAACTGAGTTATCAGGAAAGTGTTGAGCTTCGACTGATTGCTTAGTCATGTATTCTTAGTTTATCTTTAAAATGGATTCTTTCCGGACTCATGGAATACATATTTTATTCTTCATGTCTTCACGTTGGGATCTCGTTCGTACGTAAAGGATTATTGAGGCGTTCACAAACCCCGGCTCTAGCAAAACTTCTTTAAAAAATATTTTTTATCAAATTCTCGACTTTTACCTTGAAAATAAGCTTTCAACTGACTCGCAATATGGCTTTCTACCTAGAAGATCAGGCGAATTGTGTCACTTAGCTTTTCTTTAATTCGTTACATCCCTTCGTAATGAGCAGCAGTCAATGGTTGTGATCTACTTTGACCTGAGCAAAGCCTTTAACAAGGTACCGTACAGACGTCTTCTGGTGAAAATGGAAGCTTTTGGCATCCGGCCTCCTCTCCTTGATTTCGTTCGTTCCTACTTGCCTAACTGCAGCCAGATGGTCTTAGTAGGTAATAGCTTCTCCCTACCTCTGCCGCTCACGAGTGGTGTCTTTCAAGGCATGATTCTAGATCCCCTCCTCTTCATTCTGTACATAAATATAATTTAAATGTACTCAAAAATTCACTGTTTATACTGATGATGTCAAGTTCATTTACTCATTTTCTAAAGACACTCCCATTAATTTCGTTGATAAAATCATCTCTGATCTACATATGCTCTTACGTTGAAGCTCTATTTGGCAGATGGAATTTTCTCCGTCCAAAAGTAATTTCATGTGTTTTGGCCCTGGCAAGCTTCCTGGACCCCCTATTATTTCAAATTGTACACTTTTAGAAAGATTAAACATAAGAGACTTAGGTCTAAGTTACACAAATAAGCTAGCATTATCGTCTCATGTAGATCGAATTTCTGCAAAGGCTGCACAAATAGGTAGTTTTATATCCCATAATTTCCTTCTTCCGGAAATAAAGTTAAGACTGTACCGAGTGTTTGTTCTTCTTGTTCTAGAATACTGTTTTTCCCTCTTTGGTCTGATGTATGTCTCTGACTGCTATAAGATTGAAAATATTCTGAGAGTTTTTACTTAAAGACTTTTTTCTCTTCCTGGATCCACTATCTCTAATATGGATAGATGTCAGTTAGCAAATATTAAATTTACGTGGGTTAGAACTATCGAAGCCAGTCCTGCTTACTGTTTCGCGTTAACTGTAACCAAAATCTCCCACGAATTAACGCTCTAAATCCGGTAATTCTTTCGATCCTTTCACAACCCCTAAGCTCCACAACTAATCATTTTCAATTTTTACCTCCAAATATTTTTTCATCTGGAACAATTTTCCCCCCGAAATTAGGTTGTCGTCTAAGTTAGCGGTTTTCAAAAACAAATTACGCAAACATTTAACTTCGGAAGATATAAAGTCCTTATTGGCCGTTTCCTTCCCAAACTCGCCTTTTTTGAGAAAAATGGAACTAATTGAGAATAAAGAAGAAAAATTTATTTAATGAGTCTAAATTAACGTCAAGATATGACATTTTACATTGTTCATCAGCGATTGAATCAGTATCCTTTCCCATGTCAATGAGGGCCAGAGGAAAAGAAGGGTTAGAAACAAAATTTGACAAAAAACAAATAATTCAATCTGACATGCTCTTTTGTGAGTAGGTAACTACAGTGTTTTGGGCTGTCACACAGGCTTAGTTTGTGGATTAATTTCCTTCAAATTTGCAATCGCTTTTTCGTCCCCTCCTTTTCAGCTGTCCTCGCCAAATCTTGACAATCTCGATACTTTCATCCGTTTTTGAAACTCTGACTATGGTCTCCGGGATCTGTTGGTGATCATGGCGGGTTGTTATTTTTTCGCTACATTGTTGGTGGACTATGCAGTCGGCAAGGTTACATCTCGGTGATGATCTCGTGACCTCTACTTTCCACTCTTCGTTTCCACTCTGTTGCCTATGATACGTTCCTCCTGTCTCACTTCCCTGATTGTTATAAACAGTAGCACTGGCAGTTATATTATCTCTCACCCGAAAAGGAGCGTTCCGAACTCTCATACGTTGTCACCAACATCGCATTTCTCTCCCACTGCATCGTTCCAATCCCATTGACTTTGGATATAAATTTTTTAGAGAAGCAGTTTATTTCTCCTAGTTTCTCTTTTTTAATTGGTGGCTCGCCGAACTTCGTCCCGATGTAACAGTAGGAGTTTTTAACTGCTTCATTCCTACTTCACTGTATATTACAAATATTTTTGACTATTATCTTAAAAATGGTGAATCGTTCTGAGTTGGATGTTCCTACCATACTACTCATATCAGATGTTCATATGGCTCTTCACATAGTGCAACAAATATCCAATTTGTATTTATTTATACCGCAATACTAAGCTTGTAATGATGGGGCCCTCGGGGTCTTAATTATACAATTTATTTATTTATTTGATATTCTGTGAGCCACAGTGTTGGATACCAGTGACCGCACACACTGTCAGCACCCATATCATTTTGGTGCCACCGCATAATCAAAACGAACATCCATGTGAATATTCAAATGCTACCAACGTTTATGGTGTGGTATCAGGATCCAAAGCTGGAAATTTGGGAGAAAGTGCCAGACATGAGAAAATACAAAATTGTGGCAACGTTGGTCGGAAGAAATTGAAGAGATACCGCGGACTGTTGTGCCAGTATTGGTTAGGAAAATGTCCGGCATTCTCGCTCTTGCAGACGTAAAATATGTGACCAGTATGGTTGATGAAGACGCTGACTACGCTTATTATCTGGCCTCAAGATATGCAAAGACAGATCGGAAGGGGCATGACGAAGCACATCGACAGGCCTTAGCGCCCACATTCGTATAATAATGGCATATGCTACGTATGCTGCAGCACCACGTGGACTACGTGAATACTTTACCTTATGACACCAGTCTACGATGAGCTCTGTCTAAATTTACTTGACTGAAATTTATTCACATTGTTTCTATTCTTGAGATTTTTATTTGACAAATAGCGTTCAAAAGCGTAAGCTTATTTTCCTCAAATGAACTGAACTGAACATAAGTCGAGGTTTCGTGTTCGAGGACGAGAATGGCAGGGACCAAATAATTAACGGGAGGTGATTCGCAAGCTGAAATTTAAAAGAAAACACCCTTTCTGCCATGGCCGCCAGCTGACTCGCTATTGGAGCATTCGCCACCAACGAAGTAGGGAGCTAGGTGATAGAGTACGTCTTGAGCCACTGCTATTCCACCATTCGGTCCGCCACCCCAGCTAAACGTGAGATGAAGAGATCAGAGTTTAATTAGATAACCTTGCTTCAGATTCTCGCTTTCGTCCACTAGTCAGTTATTATAACTGTGACTGAATAATGTGTAACAGCTTTCGTTAATGACTACGCATTCTTTCTTTTAGGTTATATTTAAATTTGAAGTGACTGTTCTGACAGCGATGGTGGGAAAAATTTGCTTACATGCTTAGCAACTACCCTCCTGTCGTATGACGTTTAGTCAACTATCGGGGTAGAAGGGAGCGGTTGTCTACAAATTGCTTTAAAAAACAGGTAGTTCGTGCTGGTTGATTGTATCTATTGCCCAACCAATAGATATCTAGATGTTTTAGTTGAGTAGCCGGAAGGGCACCGTCATTGGATAAAAATAAATTAAAATGAATGAGAAATTGTGTACAGTTAAGTATGAATAGAATATCAGCTATTGTCGATGACAATTGACACAAATCAGTGTGGTTAAAAAATTAGATAAGAGAGCAGACAGTGAAAAAAATCCTCGGGCATTTTAATGGAAGAGGCATATCTTGAATGGGGTTTGAGGGATTTTGAAGAGAAAAAAACTGCTGCTCCTGATAAAATAACATACGCGTTAGGTACGACAGACATGCTGATGAGAGCGTATAACGTTTAAAACGCTCCTCATAGTTGGGGAAATCATTTAACGACTGAAGCTACTTTTCAGCACCCCAGGTGTGATCCCAATGCGCATCGAATGGCTATAAGCGTAACCGTCAAGTATTCTAGACAGGGGAAACCTTCACAGGCATCATCCGTAAGCTTATGGTTGGATGACGAAAGGACCGTTGAAATCGTGAAGGTCATGGTAGAATTGCCAGAGAAGCAACCACGATACTCTCATTGTTGATTTCTCAGACTACAAACAGAGAAGCCCGAAACGATCATTAACAGTCCAAGTAGGGTCGACACGGTGACACTGCTCTTCGAGGACATATGAAGCAGCATGGGAGGTTGCTTCTCAGCGTAGTATGAAAGGATAGTGGGAGATCAGAAAACTGAATAAAAAGAGATCAAATAATGCACTCAGAGGTGCTGCTTAGCACGAGAATCGATGATGAATCTGAGGCCTGCACAGCTCAGTATTCAGATTTTTATCCTAATTATGGTTATCGGCATTCGAAATGGAGGTGCTTCAAAAAGAGCGTGCAATATGACATAATTATTTGGTGATCATTTTACGGAGGCATGGGTTATGAACACATCATAGTTCACGGGGGAAACGATGCATGGAAGATATAATTTGGAGACGGTTTTCGTATTCCCGATGGTCCTTTCTCGGGATCATGGAGAAAGTGGCTTGGGAAGGAAGAGGAAAATAAACGGTTACTTTAATCAGTATTAAGATTAATGTACAGTCTTCGCTTAAAAGAAGACAGTTTTTTTGATAACCTTCTATCGATTGGCAGGTTATTCCAAAGAAAGCAATGCATGGAAGAAAATAACAGTGAACGTTCTTAGGTGGAGGATATAGTAGGCGGCATACTCAGTGAAGAGTAACGTAGGTTGTAAGGACGACTAACGGGATTTACGGTTGGAATTCGGGGAATATTTGAACTATTAATAAGGCAATAAATGAGGTAGAAGCCAGCTTCCAGTCTCCAAACCTATATAAATTTAAGGTTAGTTAGCTGAAACCTATTTGAGTAAGAGATAGTTGAAAGGGTCGGAGGTAAGTGTTTCCGAGTAAAATGTCTTCGAACTTTTTTAAATAAGGAACGGCTACAATCGGTCATTTAACCAAAAAATGGACGGCAATGTTCAAGAATGGGAAGGACAAACATTTAATAAAGTCTTGATTGAATTTCAGGAAGATAGAAATTATAAGAAATAAAGCCATAAATCTGGGTAGCTTTGACCATAAGTCTATCAGCATGAGGTGACAGATGTAAAGTATTAGTGTATCTTAAACCTAAGTCCTTGATGATGGAACATTCAGTCATAGGACTGCCTTGAAAAATAACTGGTTGTGGTAGTCTATTTAGACTGAAGCACATTTAATGACACTTAGAAGGGGGAAATTCCATTTTTCCCGTTGACCTTCATGCGAAAATAGCAAACCAGTCTGCATCGATTCCTTCTATGCATCGTTGGGCCGAAGATTTGAAGAAGGATTATACGAATTTAAGATCGTCCGCATAAATAAAACACTGAGAATGTTTAACTGCTGATGAAATATCATTAATGTAAGGAAAAAACTAAAGAGGACCAAGAACCGTACCTTGAAGGACCGCTTACAATAAAGGGTGTTAGCTGAAAATGAAGATCCCACTAAGACCTTTTGTTTACGATTTGTAAGATATGACGTTATGAAACCGGTAAGGGAAGTACGAAGTCATAAAGCTTTTAACTTCATTATAAGTCTTCTATGAGGTACTTTATCGAAGGCCTAGCTAAGATCAAAATAGATAATGACCACAGAAAAATGATCGTTATGAAGAGATGTTAATAGATTGAGAAAAGAGAGCTGACATGTTTCCCACGAGTGATCTGGATGGGAGCCATGCTTACAAGAGCTAAGAAGTTAATTGGTTGTGCACACATCTGTAATTTGCATGGCAATTAATTTTTCAAAGAGCTGAACATGAGAAGGTGTTTTATGAACACCGCGAGAACTGTGAACATCAAAGGGTAAACCAAATTTAATGACTGGAATAATAATAGAGATTTTCCAAAAATCAGGAAAGAAACCATTATCGAGAAAAAACTGAGAACCTTTTGCTCAGCAAGGGGGAAAAATAAATTCGTTGGTTAATAAGGGAATTTGGGATGTAGTAGATTCAAACTGAGTGTGATTGATTAAGTTAACTTAGCTGTTTCTGAATATTTTAGGAACAAATTCAATGTTAGTGAGCAACTCATGAGACATCAGTTCAGTTCAGTGTATTTGACAAAAATAGGCTTACGCCTTTGAAATCCCTATTTGATACAGAAAGTCGGAAGAATAATAAGCAATGTAAAAAAGTTACAGTCAAGTGAATGCAGGCAGATTTACGTGGTACACGGATATTGTTAAGGTAAAGTAGTCACATAATCTTCCTGGTGCAGCAACATATGTATATCAAGCCGATGTTTAAATATATCCACAGACTGGGACAATAAAATCGCCTCAGGTAGGTTATTCCACGGTTTCAAGACACGGTTGGTGAAAAAATACTTCCTCACATCCAATCTTACTTGGGGCACACTTTTTTTTCAATTCAATTTATTGAGGGAAATAGGCATGGGCCTTTGAGTACCCTATTTGTAACGTAAAATTAAGTGCGGTATACAGAGAAACCATGTGGGTTGCAAAGGTACA